>JAWZYV010018565.1:0-26523 GCA_038373885.1 Cheiracanthium punctorium
ACCCCTCCCAGAAATTTTTTAAAAAACATCTATTTACATAAAGTTTTTCTCTTTACCCAAGTCTGTTAACCAAGACAATTGAAACAGGTTGTTTTATTCTCAATAAATTATATATGTAAATTTCTATTAGTTTGATCATGTCTGATTAACTAACATTAGATAAATGCAAGCTCTCGATAAAATATGCTTACTGAATCCTACACCCTGTTTTTTTCGTTATACACACTATGCTGCAAATTATTTTCATTGCCTAAAAAGCCGTCACAGGTGGTCAGAAAAAGTTCTGGGTCTGGAGATACACTTTAGATATACCCCTGTCATTAACCATCTTTATAAATATTTGTGAAGTAATTTTTTATCTGCATATTTTATAAATTAGATATCAATTGACTATATATTTATGAACCAGGCATGTGATTTTTCCGTGAATTAGTGGAAATCCGCTAATTTTAAATAGCTGATTAGCAGACTTCTGCGAATTTTAACATTTTCAGAACTTCTGCGATTTTTAATCTTTTCAGATCTTCAACGAATTTCAGATTTTCTTCAATCTGGTTATAATTAAAGTACTTTCGTATAATAAAAACTGTGTCATTCTTGGTCATTCTGTGCTCTGTTTATAAATAAATGGAATCCGGTTGGCTCACCAAACTGATCGTGTGTTTCCGCAGAGGACTGAAGTAAGCTAGAAACATCAATGGGATTAATCCGATTGGCTGCTGAGCTCATCACTTTTTAAAACGCCACATATTGTATTGTTAATTAGTGATATTAAAGCACCAGATTCTTTTGGTATTGTGAATTTGTTAATAACAGACGTATAATACAGTATAGGACTGATTATCCAGAATGGTCAGGACCGAAGATTTTTGTGATTTTGGGTCATTTTTCCTGTTAATTTTGCTGATTTACAAAATACAGTACGAAGTCTCAAATCTGGAATCTTCGGGACCCTGGCAATTCTGGGCATTTGAAAACCAGACTTTTTACCCTCTGCACCCGCTTGAAAGCTTTTTTTCGATCTCCTTTTACACAAGAAACAATCTCATAAATCGCAAATATTTATTTCGCAACATTATTTTTTACAAAATATCTCGGCAATTTTTGTTTGCCGCATTGATTTAGGTTTTTCATGCCTTTTCTTTAATTAGTTACTGTCCTTATTTCTTGCGCCGTAGCAAAACCCTGCTGCTGACATCGTTCAATGAACTAATCAGTCTATCAATGCGAATTTTTTCGTCACGTACCTCACTATCACTGATTTTATATGTAAAAGTTCATAAAAGGATCAACTCCTATGGTGGAGGGAAAAAAAAGAATGAAAAACTGGGCATATGCTCTCAAATTACGACAGATGTATAGAAGAGAGGGTGGGGAGAAAAAAAACCAACTTGGTCAGCTGGCTCAGTTTATTTAAATCTTGGAGACTGGCGGCCATTCTTGATTTTAGGTCCTTCCGGATAATCGGTCCTATACTGTACTTATATACCTAATATGTTCGAAAATTTTGTCTCCTCTCTCTCTTGTCTAAAATTTCAGCTAATTTTTTTCATGGCCAATCACATCCCTGATGAACATTTAATATGAGTTGTTTTCTCATTACTGTTTCATATTTAAATGAGTTAGTAATAGTAAGGTGTGTGTCATAAGATTGAAGACAAAAATTGGAAAACAAAATTTTAATTTAACTTCAGTGTTTTCTCTTTCACTAAAATTACCTCTGTGATAAATTTTGTACTGTGGTATTATCTTGTATCAACATGGCACTTCTCGTATATAGTCTATAAAACAAATTTTGTAACTATCTGTTCACTCGTTTTAGTGGTAGAATCCTGTTTATAGGGGAAGTCTAATTATGTCAAATATAATTTCCATCCTGTGCTATGCAGATATCCGGCGGTATTTCGAATATTGAAAAGACTGCCAGATATCATTTACATCCCTAGTATAAATTGATATTTTTACACAAATCAGTGTAATAAAAAAGTGTGTTTATAAATAAACCCTTTGACTTGTTAAATATTTTCTTAAACTATGTCGGTGAATGCTAGTGTTGCCAAATGAATTGATATAAAAAGCTTATATTTTTGTTTAATTTGGCATCAAATCAGTGTTCTTAAAATCACTTATATTACTTGGCAGCTATATACATTTGTTCATGCATACACAATGTTTTGTCACCATTAAAAAGTTACATTAGTTACTGGATCCTGTGTTATAGGGGAGTGTCTGCTGTGGTTGTTTAATATAGGTCGGTGGTTCCCAACTTTCTTGTAAACCCCTTCTAAAATCTGGAAGAAATACGTGAATACCTTTTTATAGTCGTGTAGTTGCAAAATATTTTCACAAACCACTTGTTGGAAACCAATAATATAAATTGTTTATGAATTAATTCACCTTGTAATTACTATTTTGAGTCATCAAGAAATATTAATTTGCAACATACAGAATTTCTCATATGTGAAATGCAGGCATGAAAATCTTCCGCTTTTCGGCGGATTTCCGCTTTTTTTTTGTTTTTTTTTGGAAGACCTCCGCTTTCCGAAAATGTTTCGAAACCTTTCCGCTTTTTCAAAAAAAAAAAAAAAAAAAAAAAAAAACCAGTGATTACCGAACCTAAAGCAAAACATAGCGGACATAGCAGAGTAACAAGAGGACGATAATGCGCGCCTGGGATGTACGTTTTCACTGCATCTCGCACTGTGCCTAGACTAAAGTCGCTAGAGTGCAATGTTACTGATTTCCTGAGTTGGTAAATTCAAAACTTAGTTCAGAGGGGGCAAACTCTTATTTTAGATCTTCGATGTTTCGAAAGGCATCTGATACATAATTATGTACTTGGCGAACTACTACACAACAATAATTATCTATCGAGACCTTTCGCCACTGGAAAACCGTTGTCGGTGAACTATTGTTACTCGCGACGTGTTTTTATTGCTGTTTTGCGCACTTGATGAATCTATAAATTTTTTTCACGGACACGTGCCAGCTTAACTGATACTTCTATTGTGGATTATTGAGAAAATGGCAGATTTATCGAATATATTAGAAAACGTGGATTGAAAACGAAATGTTTGTGGTCATTTTCGGATCCAAAAATTTGCTTGGTTTTGGAAAAATCGTCGGCCGAACGAGAACTTCCAGACATTTTATGCATGCTAAACTGGAATTTTTGTTTAAATAAAGCAAACTGACGGTCTACACGACAAATAAAACTTGTATAGAAGTGCAGCTTTTAGTAATGGTATTTAAAATATAAATCTTGTCGTATTCCTTTAGGTCTTCAACATGCAAAGGAAGTAAAATAATTTATGGTAGTATCTAGTATAAATATACTTTTCTTAAATAAATAAATTATTAATAATAATTCCAATAAATAAATACTTCGATATTTATAGCTATTAAAACGTACACGTCTTAATTTTATGCTGAATAAAAGAATAATGCTTTTTTAAAATGTGAGTTAATGTTAAGAAATCCGTAAGAAAAAGAAAACCAAAATTGTCAGAGTTTTTTTTTTTTTTTTTTTTTTAACAGTTACGCAGATTTTACTAAAAATATGTACCGTAACTTCGTGAAAAGTTAACTAATGGTAAGACCACGGACGGATTAAAGGGATTGGGGGGGGGAGCGATTACTCCTCCGCTACAGGAAAAAGAAATTCTATTTTACTTCCATAAACTCGACAAATTTCAACTAACCGACCATAAAATTGCATTAATCCGTCCTTAGGCAAGACGTATCGTCTCCTTAAATAAATAAAAAGATTACTTTTATTAATCATTTATGTAAATGTACATAACCAAGCAAAAAAAAAAAAAAAAGAAAAGATCATTACTAATTTTCATGGGTCAATCCACATAATACTTAATTTTAAACAACATTTAATTGATACTCTTTCTGGGTTAAAAGTTAACGAAATATGAAATTTAAAAATGCTCTTTATTAAAAATTGGCGTTCGCAATTGGAAAAAAAAAAAAAGAAAGAAATTGAGGCGACTAGGCGACACAAGTCATGTTTTAACGTCTCAGCAGAATTCCCTCTCTTGCTGTATTAGCCAGCTCGCTGAGTGAAGACAAAACAATAACAACCTTCTCGATGTTGACGCGGCGTCGGTACCTCGGTTTGTGAAGGCCCGTTTTCCCCCGTATTACATAAATTATTATTATTCTTTTTAAAGCACATTCAAAATTTGGTTCTTCTGCATATCGGACGGAAATATTTCTAAAATGGTTTCACGAAGCTTGTCCGCACCTGTAACTACGTCGATGCTTTAAATGACATAATGGGGGGGGGGGGGGAATTCAAATGCTCCCTGCATGCCGACGTGCCGTCACTTCAAGTGCATCTATGTGCTTTATTTTCTACAGAAATAAATTTGTTAGCATCGGCTTCACTGGAGCTTGCGCGCTAACTACAGATCAAAAAGCAAGATCAATATACTAAATTTTTTTGCAAAAGAAATTTATTTCAGCCAGATAGTCCGTGTCCTGGAAAAAAATCCCTTTTTGACATGCATAGTCCGCGGACTATACTAGCGAAATTATGGTAACTAACTATCCCCGATCTCCGGGTTCCATATTTGCCTACTGAACTTCAATCTATTTGCAGCCTTTTGGTAAATGAATAATTTTAAAAACAAGATGTAAAACAGAGTTTTTAATACTCTATTGTTAAATTAAAATTTAAGGCATTTTAGTAACTCAACAGAAAAGTATTATTTTCCCCATAATATGTTTATTGATTTCTGAAACATTTTCACTTCAATTTTAAAATCAGGAAAATCGCTATTTCGTTTTATTCTCATGTGCAGGTTTTTCTTTGGTAATTATTTTTACAGTTAATTTTAAAAAGCATAATCTTGTGAGTTGGTATTTTGCAGCTAATATAGGAAGGAGCAGAACATATGTCCCTGTCATAAGTTCCACTTCTGTGTGCTGATGTGCTGCAAGACTGCTAAAATTCTAAAATTTTACCTGAGAAAATATTTAGACATTTATTAAAGAATTATTCTTTTTCCAATAAAACAAGAAAACTCCACTTTCATTCTATCATTTGAATGCTTATTTTAGAAAATGCCAATGCCATATGTATAATTTTTCATTCCATTTCTGATCAAAATTAAACAAAAAAAAGGATGGGTCTTAAAATTTTTGAGAATCAATTTTTTTTTTTTTTTTTTTCATATCAAAAGAATAATCTGAAATTTGGATGTGAGACTTATGATTTGTTTTGATCTAGGATTTTACGATATTGTTTAAGATAATTATTTTAAATAATTATAGCCTGTTTTCTTTTAATAAATATTGTATATCAGGGCGCGAAATTAGCGGTCGTTAGTCGTATTTTGCAACTGTCATTTTTGTTTTGACGACCGAGATTTACGAACCAGTCGTCATTTTTGACGCCTAACATTTTGCCCGAGACATGTGACTATTTTAGCATCGGCTGACTCCGGCGACTTTTTAAACAAAAATAACGCGAAAAACGAATATTTTACGAATTCTGGGGACTTTTTTTACTGTCTAGACGACTATTTTTCAAAATGTGCTGAAAAAATATAAATGTAAATTTCCGTGAAAAAAACTTTTGCTTTCGTAAGCACCGCTCCGTGGCAGAAAGAGAACCATCCTTTGCAGACAGTCTTCTGTGGTTGAAAAACGCGCGGAAGACCACTTTCTTGTCTTCCGCGGATGTGTAATCATTTAAATCGCACCCTTTTTAATGGAAACAAATAGAGGAACTTAAAGAAATTTAGCCATAGTTTTTTAACTCCATGCATATTAATGAAGTTGATCGGAGGAAACTACGAGCTCGCGTTTGCCATATTGGATTCTTTCTGCAAATGAGTGTTTTAGCGGTAGCACGGCGGTGTGGAAAGATGCGATGATAATATTTGATATCAATATTGATGAACGGACGGGATCCTTTTAAAAAAGGCAGTGTAAAAGTTACTTGGATTAGTAGTTAATATTCATTAATTAAATATAATTATTTACCGCGGGAGAGTACAGGTTTACGGTCCGGACGCCATCTTGGATTTTATTTGCAGCGCCGCAATAACGGCTGGTTAAGTGCAGCAGTTCGTGACTGAAAACAATACATGGATTGACTGCAATTAATTAATGCAATTTCGTGAAAAAGCGAACGAAGATTTATTTATTTGTGTTTCTGCGTGGGGGTGGGGTGACATTAGCAAAACGTCTGGATTTGGGGAAAATCTAAATTTTGGACTTCCGGCCTAAATTAGGATAATTCAAATAAAAATATTATTTGAATAAAAATGTTATTTGATGGTTTAAACGTGATAAAATTTATCTTTTTTAAATAAAACTCCTTCATGAGATCATGTAAATTAAAAAAAAATATAAATTGAATTAGTTATTTGAAAATATAAAAAAAAACCTTTTTATTTAAATATAAAAATTTTAATAATTAAGATAAAGTTCAGTTTGTAATAAAATATGTTTTAAGTAATTTAATTAAAAATAATTTTTAGTAAGATAAAATAGCTATGTAAAATAATAAGTTCTTCTTGGTGATATTGAAAGCTTTCATAGACCCTCTCCCAACTTCAGTTCAACCCACTGAGAATACAAATACATATTTCCACAATTTTAACATGTACTACCTGCTTACTGTGGTGGTTGATCAGGTGTCATTTTGAAGCTAGTACACGTATACTGCATAAGTTTATCTATCATAGGCATTGTAGTTATATAGCAACAATTTATAAAATACTTCTAAACTAAAGTCCATGTTCTTGTAAAATGTATCATAATATTTTATTCTGGATGCATAGGTGGAAAGCCATAAAAATTGATTTTATATTTACTTACTATTTATTACTATCTTAATTTTAATAGTCCTGATCTTCTTTATTATTGCTGTAAGGTTTTCGAAACTGCACCTGAACGAGACAGTTTGGCAATCGGGGAAAAAAAAAGTTAGGTGCCATTGACGCCTAGATGTTTGCTCCCAATTTCTCACCCTGTTGTATATCTAAAACTGATTATTAAACATTTACAGTGCATAATTATTTTCTTCAGGATCACAGTCAATTTGTTTGTGGTTGAAATTTAAATGGTAGAAATTGTTTAGTGCACCATTTAGTTTAGCAGTGGTTGAATTTAAGCTCACACATTATTCCCCAGTTCCATGTTTTTGCATTATCAACAGGCGCGTAGCCAGGAAAATTTTTCGGGGGGAGATATGAACTTATATGTGTATAAATAGATGGAATTTCATCACTAATCCAAACATTTCGGGGGGGGGGGGGTATATCCCGATATCCCCCCCCCCCCCCTGGCTACGCCCCTGATTATCAACCTTGTTATATATGCCTGAAAATACGTGCACGTAAATTTTTCAATTTTTTGCTGGAAAATATGTCCACGTGTATTTCCTCTTTTTTGCTCTTCAGCTGTTTTCATGCCTGGAAATGGCTGTCCCAAAGTGTGATTTCAGTATCCATTAGAATTGTCTTAAAATGTATTCAGTGTCCTTGGTATTATTTTATCATAATTTGTAAGAACATATAATTTCTTTTAATAGATTGCTGTGTCTAAAAAATGGGGCTTCACAAAATGGGAAAGAGAAGATTTTGAAGATATGAGAGCAGATGGTCGTCTTAAACCAGATGGTTGTTATTGTCATTATCACAACAATCATGGACCTTTTAATAAGTGGGTTGATATTCAGAGAGAACTGAGAGGACTTGACTAATGTAACAATTCTGATTAAAGTCTTCTTGCTTCTTGATATAGTGTTTTTATTTTTTAAAATTTGTATAAAAATTGCATTATTAAATGTGTTAAGTCATGATATTTTTAATTTTTCTGCCCATAATTTGCCATTTGAAGACACAAAAATTACTTATACTGTGCTGCATAATGCATACGTGCCAACTCTTCTAGTTTTGACTGAGGACTTCTGTTTTTTAAGCTATCTTCCAGTCTTCTGCCAGAAGATAAAGAAATATTAGTTTTTTAAAATTTTTAGTCAATATATCGAATTGTATTGACCTGTGCAAAAAATTGTAAATTAATAAATCTATTTGAAAATAATTCATTAAAGTAATCATTTCGACAGCTAACAGCACGATGCTGTTGTACGAGTGAGGTCAAAGTGTTTGTAAGCAAAACTTTTCTCGATGGTTTAAAAAAAAAAAAAAAAAAAAAAAAAAAACTTCATGTATTCCTCCCTCAGTGATTCATCATTAGAAAATTTGTTACAGTAGAACATCGAACTATCGTTTTTCAAGGGGTGCGTAATAAAGCATGTGCGGGAAAACAATGAATGCGGGTTAAAGTCAAAATACGAAGAAAACAGTATTTATGAATACACACAATGTATACAGTATACCAAAAATACTAAGTTTGTTGACAAACTGTAAAAGAAACAAACTGAAGTTGTGTAGAAATTAAGTAATACTCATTTTTAAAAAATCAGTGATTTTACACTGCGTTTTTCATTAATCCTTTATATTTTTTTTGTCTATGTGTATTCATGTTTGTACGTAAAAGCCATTCAATTTCAAATACTGTTATTGAGTAGGATGAACTAGGCTCTAGTGTTGGCTCAGTCTCATCGGCATGAATATTATTCTCAGCTTCTTCGCAATTATTTTCATTTTTTGCATCACCCTTCTTCCATTCATAGGTTACCGCATGTTGCTTTAGGATTCTTAGGATACCGCAAGTCTTAGTTTATTCAAAGTTCCTAACGTAAGCCTTGTTTTCTGTGAGTAATAGAAAAAAATCGTCCCAGGTTCGTATATTTTAGAAACATCAGGCATGAAAGAGATCCGCTTTTTTCAATCTCTTTGAGGCTGTTTCTGAGATCGATGCAAAACAGTCGAGAAATTGCGACCGAAAAATGTGGGGGGAGGGGGGGGCGGAGCGAACGAACGCCATTTTTTCTCCTTCACAGTAAACCATGCTGTAAACAGAGATGCGTTCCTAAGCCTACACATCGTATCTATCACCCTAAATTATTGGTGTAGCGGAATGGAGAAAGGCATAACTTGTGCCAATCGGCCGAATGACGATCGTGCAGGTTGAAAGTAGGTCATGCCTTACTGTTGAAATCGCACCGGGGAAATTGCCGAAGTTGAATTACGGGATGACTGATAACGGCTGTTATGTGAACCAGGTGCGTAGCCTGGAAAATTTTTCCGGGGGGGGGGGGATATGAACTTATGTGTATAAATAGATGGAATTTCATCACTAATCCAAATGCCCCTGATGTGAACAGCTTCTATTGCTACTTTTATTTGTCGTGTGTTTGGAATTGTACCGCACACGCTCTGAAACGCATGTGGGGAAATTGCGTCATCAGTTTGTGAAGATGATCTTTCGTTAGTTAACCAAGATAACATTATAAATATGGATATTAATTTAAACAATGAGCATAAAGGTTGCTCAGTAGATGCGAGCAAAAAAAAAATAAATTTAAATTAGTGGTTGAATAAATCTATTAAAGTCAAACTACCGGCAAAAGTTATGGATCATGAAGAAGAAATAGAAATAAAAGTAGGGGATATATATATGCGATAGAGATTTAGTAATAGAGGTTATTTTATGAGAATTTAATGACATTACGTTTTACGACTCAACGTAAAAGTGTAGCAGTTAATGTTTCGTAGATGTATTAAATTAGTAACGTGTCTTCTGACCTTAAATTACAAGCCAAGAGCAAGCTGCGTTTAGTCTATTATTTTGCATCAAAATTTAAGTATAATTAGTACAGTAGAGAATCCGGAATGCTTGGGACCGGACCCATTCCGGATTTTGTGATACTGGCTGCGAACTTTACAGATTTCCGGAAGTCTTCCGAGGTAAGCTGTAGCATAGGCCCTTCTGCATTTTAGCGTGTATTATGACGTTAATTAATATTAACTGAAACTCTATTAAATAAAAACTTTAAAAATATGCACACGATTATATATCTCTGATTAAAAAAAAAAAAAAATGAATGAATAATACAGTATGTATGTCAAGATGAAGTAATCCATTAAAAAATTCTAAAGCTATGTTATCGAGCCGAGCAACGATTATTTCAGACGGATGACGATTGCTGCAACTAAATTAGCTGAAAATATGCAACTTATATAATCTTAAAATGTTACTCAATGTTTTTTCATACATAGTTTCCGATTGAAATAACTCATCCTACACTGCAATTCAGCGGGCTACGGAAGGACGGATAGAGCAGTTGCGCAATTTTCGGATCAACTGCCGCCTTTCCTCGGCTTGTTGATTTGCCTAGCAATTTATTACGCAACCCAACATTTCTTCACACATCTGCAGTTCTTTGAGAAGGGGGGGAGGGTAACAGTCATTAAGCAGACCAAATCCCTTTCATCTTTGTTTACATTTAACAGACTAGATGAATCATCAACACTTGAAGCTGTGCGCCTGTGTGTGTGTGCGTGCTTAAAGGACACATATTTTTCTCCCCAAAGTAAATGGTTGCCTGCCCAGTGTTTTTCCCAGGCTTTGTGTCACCCAGCAAATAAAGGCCAGCTGAGGCTTACTTTGTTTTTTTTTGAAAACTTTGTAATATCCAAAGTTTTTATTTTATTTAAGTGAAAAAAAAAAGCAGAGCTATCTAAAAGTAGTTAAGTTTCTTAAAATTTAAATGTACCTTTTAGCTTTGGTGTAAACATCATAAATTAAATCTACCTCTTAAACTAGATTTTTCCTTCTTAAACATAAGGTAGAGTTGAGTTGTTTCATAGTTCAGCTTCTGAATAAATACCAGAGATTGACAGGCAAATTGCATAAACCTATAGGCAAACTTCTGACCTTGATTCTAGAGTTGAAAATTAAATAACTACAGGTAAATTTCTGACCTTTAATTGTGCAAACCTATAGATAATTTTCTGACCTTATTTTATTTTGCTTTAAGACTATAAGCTATAATTCCTGGTAATGCTTTTCATTCATGTTCTTAGTGTCAGGTAAATTTCAGACCTTGTTTTCTTTATGCAAATTATTTTGAGTAGCTCTGCATGCATAATTTGCAGTAACTGTTAAATTAACCTTTTCTGATTAATATATAATAGAATGGTTTCAGTGTGCTGGTATATAGATATGTGCTTCATAGATGGAAGGCTGTCTTCCACTCTTTGTTAGATGTTTGCTGCTGTTGTTATCAGAATTGTTAAAAATGGTTTATGGAAGACAGTCATTTTATTATACATTTTTTTTTTTTTTTTTGGTTTTTAATCCATTTAACCAATTGTTCATAAAGACGATGTGTTTATACTAATAAAGAAAAGTTAGTTGCATTTTTGAAGTCCTTTATTGAGCAGCAAAAGTTAAACATTATGCTCATCTGACACATTCTCCTGGTACGCGCCCTCCTTTCCCTGCGCTTAGCTGCGATCGACGAAATTCTTTCCAATTTAACAGGTTTTCTTATTTTTACGTATATTCAATTGAAAACGGTCTTTCAAAGAAGAAAATGAGGAATAAAAAGAAAAATAAAATCAGTTTTTATATGCTTATAGGGAGGGGAAAAATATGGGAAAAAAAAAAAAATTCCGGATTTCGGGTCCCCTACTGTATTAGGTAATTAAAGTGTGCTTGGAGTTTAGCAAGAATATAATCTTTGATTACATAATTATTATTGGGGGGGGGGTCGGGATTGATTTTTATCCCTTTCGACACTGGTTTAGGAATGTCCTGATTTTAGGTTCAGAAAAAATGATTTCAACACTTTTTAATGTATTTTTATCATGTATAGAAAATGGGGGAAAAATTTTTGTACTATCGTTTTTTAAGAATGGAGTGATATATTACTGGAAGAAATTACTGTACAAAAACAGTTGTTTTTCAATCTGTAAATATTTGGTTACCTACAGTTGTTTTTCAATCTGTAAATATTTGGTTACCTTTATTTCCACCATAAATTGACCCTTCTTATAGTGTATATAGTGTACTGGCTGGTGAGAAAATGTATATATAATATAAAATAGCTTAACTTACATAAAATGGATTCCCAAGTGAAATATTAATTGAAAGCACATTATAACAGATATAATACATAATCATGAAAATAAAAATGAAATCCAGAGGCTATAAATAAATTTGAAACAGGGCCAACAAAGCCGAAAATTGGGATAAACATGTCATAAGCAATCACATGTGTTTAAATATATACATACATATGTATTATATATACACATACGTGTATATATATATATATATATAATTTTTTTCACGTTAAATTTTGTGTTCGGGTAGAGTTCAGCTTTTTTGATCAGCTTGCACTTTCATGCCTGAAACATGCATAAAACTCTTAATTTGTAAATTATTATAATACTATAAATGCATCTAGAATGTATTATTTTAATAACTATATAGCCTTTTATTACTAAGTGGAATGCGTTTGCTGGCATTGTTGCGTGTATTTTTTTATGACTGCGATGGTCAGGGAATTCTATGAATTGTGATCAGTAAAAGTCGGGGGGAAACATTTCAAATTTTTTTGTGGCAATCATGTACTAGCAGCAAATGATCCTGTTTCACACAGTTTATGAATATGTGAAAAAATTTGATGCTGCGGCACACAGTGGTTGGGGAAGCATGCTGCATTCAATGGCCTGGCTCAAAGACATCTCCCGCACCGTAAGTTACATGCATATCTGCAAGTATACTGGTTCGTGTTGCTTCTGCAAAGTCACCTTGTCGAATGATGACTGAACTTGCATGCGTCAAACTGCTGTGCTTATGTATGGGAGTTATTTTCTTTTCCTATTCCCTACCTCCCAGCAAATATTGATGAATTCTGAATTACCCTGTATATATATTAAAGTGAGTTTTACGACGTCGTAAGTTTCAATATTACGTCGTGTGGAAATAACCAGACTCAGCTACACGGGTCAGAATGTAATGTCATAAATTAAAAATTGCGTGAAATTTTAAACTGCAGCACAGTTTAACCAGTCCTAGCTATTCTACGTAGCTCCTTAAGATTACAGTTTGATATTTTCCACGAGACTGAACCATTGAGGATTGGAAACAGCCTGGATATTTTCCACTGCGGCGAGATTAATATTTTGTGGTCCTAACTAAGCCAGTCTGACAAGAATTATGTTTAAAAATATTTGTAAATTTATTTTAATGGCAACCATTATAAAAAATATTTATCGGTTATGCCAATGCATAAATTGCAAAGAATCGCCTAAGAGTAGAAAAGCAACCATTGGTTTCAAATATCAAAGCACGGTTCTTTAAATTGAGCATTAAGAGAGAGAAACAAAGATAGGTAGTATGTTAATTTAATATGGATTAAAGCACAGTATACTATTAAATATTTAGTGAAATTAAGTGTTCTATTCATTTTTCAACAGTTGTCTTACAACTAACTGAACTATAATCCTATGTTGCATTAATATATCCTGCGATAGTTTCAACAAAAGGGACTACCTGAACTTCTTTTTTTTTTTTTAATTTTGTTACAATCATATTTTGGAAAATATTCTTTTCCTACCTTGCGGAGAATGGGCACGCAGCTAGTTTATAGTAAATAATTCTTAATATAGAAATAAATTAATGAACGAAAAATAGTATTGTGAAAAAGGTATGGGGTGCTTTCTGCTATATTTTTAAAATCATTTTTGTACTAATCGTACCGATCGAATATTTTCAAAAACATATATGGAGCACCCCACACTTTAGATTTGTTTCACTTTTTAGTTTGCTTTTTTCAAACTATTTACTTAAAATTTATTTTTAATTTTCGATATCTCTCATAAGACACTAAGGAATACTAAGTTGGAAAGCACAAACTGTGAGGTAATTTATTTTCACTCTGCACCAGTGCTGTAGGCAGGATTTTATTTTGGGGTGGGCTGGGTATCAAACTTAAAGCTAATGTTCAATTGTAAGCTAAATTTCAAATTTTAAGCTAAGTAAACGGTCCCATTTCGGGAGGGGGGGGTGGACCAAAGTATTAATTATGCTACCTTCCTCACTAAAAAGGAAAAATAGGTCTCTAATCAACAAACAAGCTTCATAACAACTACAACAAACACAAACATCCATGTAACAATATTAAGGTAACATTTTTAGATTGGTCATCTTGATTTCAAAAACGTAACTAACCAAACAAACCATTGAATACAGTTAGTTACCAATAGCGAGAGAGGTTCTACTGTTGGCTCTATGTTGGCCCAGAAATTTCAAATGCTAAGTGTTCAACTTAACTTCAACCTAATTTAAATAGTAATTATCATTCAAATACCTGTGCAGTTATAACTTAATTCTTTTTCACCTTCCTTAGTTTCAAACCCCTTTTTCACAAGTACTGCTTTATTTTAAACTTAGCACGTAAGCACTTTGACATAAACAATTATTCCTCCAGCACACTCAGACATCGGCGAACCCGCCATGTTGTTACGTCATGATCGGAGCCGGCAGGCACGTGTACGCTGGAGTGACGTCATAGAACAACCTGATTGGCTACTGCTTACCGCCGCTTCACCACTCGGTCGGAGAGGGCGTTACCCCGTATCAGTCCGCGGCAGAATCATTTAAAAGTAGCGGTCTTACGTGCCAGCTTCAGTTTCGAGTTTTAGTATAGCACTATGCAAGTTTAAATACAGTGAGCCAAGAAGGCTACCTCTGCCCAGGAAGGGCATTACTTTTATTTTTAACGGCTTTCGATTTTTGAGGAAAGTTTATTTCTAGCATGATATACAGTATTTCAAGCAGTTATAAAGTTATCAATTATAAGGATATGGATTCAAAGAAATTGCATGTTTTTTTACCAATATCCCCCGGCATCCTATAAATCAGTGTCAACCTCCTATTCTTAATTTGCAGATTGTACTGCTGCCATGATCTCCTTTTGTTTTTGAATGAAGAATTAGTAAGATGAAATGATTTTTTTAATTACATCAATTTACTTACCTAGTCATTTTATATCTGTTATATTTTTTTGTTAATTGTTAAATAAAATTAATGTTTGTTATAAAATTTAAAGTCTGGTTATTTGAAGTCCTTAAAGTAATTTTTTTTCAGCATTACAAATTTAAAATCATAGGTATCCGGTAAAGATCAGCAAACGCTACCACTGCAAGTTATTATGACTCTGCTAAATTAAATTTAAAAATTATGGTGATAGAAATTTTTTTACTTAAACCCTAATGGGTATCTCAGAACCCTTCTTTTCCAACATCTACTCCACTGTGCTGAGCAGAGTGCTGAAATGGTACACATGCATTTACCGCACGCTTGCTCAATCTCTTTCGCAAAGGTTCTCTAAGAAAATTACTAAGCCTGACGATCCTATTCAGGATAATGCAGGGGTTGTAGCCTTCCTAAATATTTTTCTTATTCCTAAAAAAGTCTGGAGCTGTAGGTTTTTTATTTTCTGTTGAATGAGTTAGTACGCATTGGCAATTTCCTGAGAATGGTATAAAAATCGCCAAAGGCTGATCAGCAAAACTGTTTGATTGGTCGAAAGAAATGCAACCTTCCATTTGCTCCTCCTGCTTTTTTGCCATAAGCATTGTAATTTGTTACGTATGTGAAACATCATGCGATTGTGTTGTATGCTTTTCCATAGCTGTTTTTGGGTTGCCAGGCTCCTTTTCTTCTGGCTTATTTGTATCGATAGGTTAACATGATTCATTCTGGTTTACTCTTTCAATGGTTCTCATACAGGATTGTTTTCTAACACGTACATGTCTGTGTGTACGAGTCTACCTTTTTACCTGTTTCTGTCCTGAAAAGAAAAGGAACTTGACGATGTAAAATTAAAAGAATGGATTTCTTCTGTAGATAGTGTATGTGTCAAACTGCAAATTTCGTTCACTATAAGCGAAGTGTCCCCAAATGAACACTGAATACATTATATACATAAGAAAAAAAATAGTGTTTTATCCCCCACTAAATGTTCATGTAAATCAAACACGATGCCGAACTGCGTTTTTAGCCGATTTTTGCGCCGAATACGTCATTTTGACTCTTTCAGGGTGCGCCGAACTGCGCTTTGCGCCGAATACGTCATTTTGACTCTTTGTTAAATTTTTGCCACGCTCATTTATCTTTCAAAGCGTGTATGGAAAGCTAGTTAGCAGTAAAGCAAGATTCAAACTGCGTATGAAAGCTGCATTCCGAAGCCATTCTACCCACCCCGGATCGGACCAGTCGGGCTTTGTTAGTCACCTCAATCAGGGCCGGCCAGATAGGCAAACAAGTAATCATCGCAACGGGCACCGTTTTTTGTTTATAAAGGGGCACGATTTGCTATTTGGAGATGAAACATTATGGACCAATTCGTTTTTCAACATGTACACATGCAATTGTTGAATTTAATAACCTTTTCAAGAAAATCATACTTTTTTTGATATTGTTTTTTTAAATTGATATTGTACCTTTTTGAGAAAGAAAAATGGAGGAGAATGTTTTTTTGGTGCAAAATAAATCTGCTGTCTTTAAATGAAAACTTAAAGGAGAAATCAATACGCCTTTCATAACTTGTTATTCGAAAAGTTTTTATGTATTCACACTGTTTACAAAAGCGATTCATATGTTTTACCTTTTCGAGCTTAAAAAAAAAAAAAAGCCGCCTCCTCTGAAATGGGTAACAATCCGCCACAGCTCTATGTATATGTATTTTCCCGATTTGAACTGACACTACTTTTTTCGTGCCCCACCACTGAAGCAGGTCACGAGCCGCCACTGGCTGTTATAGAAAGTGGACAGATTCTATTAACGGAAGGGAAGGATAGACTTGCAAAAACATTAAAACTATTAGAAGAAAATGAAAAAGCTCAAGAAGAAATTAATAAAAATAAAAAAAAGAATAAATAGAAAACTAGATAACTTATGATACTTAATTTGTAATCTCATTATTAATTTCTCATAATCTTAATTTTTAACTTCCCATAATTCTCAATTTCTCTCAAGTCATTAAATATTTTTTGTTTACATTTGCTTTGTATATTGTGTTCAAGTATTATAGATGAATATGTAAATATTAGATGAGGTTAAATTATTGATACAAAAGCATATGCTATTAAAAGTACACACATTTAATTATTCTAACCATCAAATTTATTTTGTTTTCGATACTGCTTACCAATTACGTGTTGTTGTATAAGAGGTATAATATTTAGGTTTTCAAAAATCTCCATTTAGTACTACTTGTGATTTGTAATAGAACCAAAGAATGAGATAGAAGCTTTTGTTTTAAAATTTAGTTTTCATTTTATTTGTGCTCTCTTTTTCGAGAGGAAGATTCCCTAAATGATTCTGAAAAAAAAAAGGGGGGGGGGGACAGGGATTGGCAACCTGTGGCTCGCAAGCCGCATACAAATCATACTCATGGTTTTTGAGTAGGAAAAAAAATGACTTAACCACAGAAAGGTTGCTGACTCCTGATATGTATTGTTTTTACCAAGTTGCTGATAGCATAGCCTGTATACACCTCTTTTTTTCCAGAGCTTTCCTAAAGTGCTTTCAAATAGTGTTTTGCTTTTAGCAAATGGTGTTTGCTTGCAAACTTTGTGTTTCTTGTTTGCATTTAATGTGTTCCTAAATCTTCAATTTTATGCTCCAAAATCATGTTAATTCTGATCTCGAATCTTAGTTTTCCTCTCGGAAACTATTTTCTTGTGCTCCCAAATAGTCCGGGAGCCAGCGACATATTTTTGCGACCAAAATCCTCTCAGATGATTAAGACGGTTGTGTGTTGAAGCATGGTGATCGTCAGCTGCCGCACCATGGGTGGGTTGGGCGGCGGCCGCCTTCCAGACATGTAAAAAAAAAAAATTCAGTCATTTCCTCCCGGTTGAAAATTTCTGAAATAATAGTTGGCATAGTACTTGTTTGAAAAAAAAACCGTCAGCTGGCCAAGCGGCGGTGGATTATACGTCAGCTGCTCATACGAACATGTAAAAAAAAAAATTTTTTTCAATGATTTCCTCCCGGTTGAAAATTTGACAGATGTTAGTTTACATTCTACTTTCAATAAAAAAACAAGTCAGCTGGCTCTATGCCGGTAGAAAACCCGTCAGCTGGCACAGTGAAAGTGTGGCACGGAAAAGTAGTGTGGCCGCCGCTAGCCTATTTCAATGCACCAGCTGACAGGTTTTCCCCCGGCATACGGCCAGCTGAATTTTTTTATTATGGCAAGAATTATGTCAACTATTATTTGACAAATTTTCAACCGGGAGGAAATAACACACTTTATTTTATTGGACACAACGTGCTGATATCCTCAATAATCCTACTATTTTTCATATTATGTATAGAAATATAAAAAAAAACAATCTGTGCTACTTTAAAAACATGAAAACCACCGGTTTCCCCATTTTTAAGCGATTTTTTGGCCTTTTCAGCTCAATTTTATTTCTCAGAGTCAAAAAAGTTTATCATTTGTGTGACAAAATTCGGCTCTGCAAGCGGAAAAGGACGTTATATTGACGTTATATCCGGCTTTGAAGGAAAAATTGTGATTCCTTCCTTTTAAATTGCTTTTCTAGATTACACAGTTTAATTTTTCTTCTCAAAAATAAATCGAGGATTTATAAGCGGACTTCGAGCCAAGCAAAGAAATCGTCTGCCTGTATATAAGAATGGCTATGTATTGTTATGACGTCGAGCAGACCCTTCTCCATGCGATGGCGCCATACGTCAGAAGTTGTTTGTTTTCAGTTCGAGAAGGCGCAGAGACAGCGACGGTGTTGAAGAATGCATGGAGATGTACCGCGAGTTTAAAACGGACCCTTGTGGTTATAGCACACACCTAACACCGCGAATAGAATGTAATGTGAATGTAACCCTGTGTTTTTATGGATATGTTTGTGACAGTGAAATAAATCGTCCTGTTCGTCCTATAATTGTGTCCCCATCTGTTTTTTGCACGCTACCGTACAGATGAGGAATACATTTGGTGGCAGCTTTACGGATTGAACCAGTGCATCGAAAACCAGTGTTTTAAGAAATGATTATTTTTAGTCAGTAAGTGCCAGTTCTAAAACAGTGCCTTTTTAATTAATCTAAAACAGTGCTTTTGTATTAAAGTTACTAAATTTGATTTTGGGGTCGTTTTGGAACAGGTTGTGCTTATACTATTTAATTGCTTATTTTAGCGGTTGTATTATCGTTTAAGATAAGTATATGTATTTTGGTTTCGATTAAGGTAAATAGTGTTAATGCTATTTAATTATTTGTTTTAGCGGTTGTATTATCGTTTAAGACAAGTATATGTATTTTGGCTTCGATTTGAGTAAGAGAGTGTTTATGCTATAATTACTTGTTTTAGTGGTTGTATTATCGTTTAAAATAAGTATATTGGTTTTCCTGAAAGCTAAGCAGAGTGTGAGATGAAAATATTTTTTTTGAACATTTTGAGTTAAGAAAACAATTATTATTTTATTGTGAATATACCATTTTGATTAATCTTGATTATATGATTCATTCACGGGCGCCGACTTGTAAAAATTATTGGGGGGGCTCGTATCCTTACGGAGGTGGACGGGGGGACACAAAATCCTTCTCTCCGTCAATATAATTAAGGGGTTCAGAAATTTTAGAATTGAGATTTCAAAATGTGCTTTTTTAACATAACACTTTCATGAAAATAAAAGGAATTCCATTTAATAAATTTTTCAAAAAATTTTTGAACTCATTTTTTAAATTAAGTATTTGAACTCAAGATCTCGAATCAGTCTTCAGTACACATATGGAGAAAGCAAATCTCCCTTCTGAAAGAACAACTGAATTTTAATTAAGTTAATAACAGCAAAACAAGTAAAATCTTTTTCGAAATGTATTTAATGATAATTTCATAGGAAAGAAAATGCATGCAGTCAAATGTGGAAAACTGTTCTGCAAAACATTACTCCAGCTAATATTTCAAAATACCCTAGAAGTACAAACGAGACGAAATACTAAAATCTGGATTATTTTATTTACTTGCAAACATTCATCAGAGATAATTTTTACTGATATAAAATAGTATTTTTTATTTTACTACATGATGAAATACCCATAAATTGAATCGACTTTAATTAAATGTCGCACTACTTTAAGACAGAAAAACTGATCACATTTAAATTACATTTTTTGACAACTTTTTACAGATTACATTTAAAATTATTTAAAAAAACATAAACAAAGAAGTAATAAATACCTCCTTTCCATGTATTAAAACAAATCAAACAAACCATCATACAAAGTTACAAGTCCTCTCTTCGACACATACATTTTAAACGGATTTCCGTGATTTGAATTGTAAAAACAAATAAATAAATAAAATATACTTTTAAATTCATTCTCATAGTATTTTCACAGCAGGAAAAAAATTAATTTTTCAATAATATCATCCTTGTTAACATTTAAAAATGATTTAACAAAGAAATCCAAGTGCGAGAATATATCAAAATTCAGAGTCTACACTATTTTAGGTCTTCATAAACATTTTAATACTGAAAACTTTCATTTTACATTAAACTAAGAATACTCATATAATCTTTCAATAACATTAAAAATGAAAAGAAATGTTGAAATGCGGTGTTATGGCCAACTATCTGCGCGAGGGATCTAGGCCGGGGGGGGGGGGCTTCGTGTGGAACTTGGCATAGAAAACTCGACATATAAAATCTGCATTGCACTTTAAATCACACTTCTTTTTGGAAAACCGTTCCAGATTACCTTAACAATTATGAAAACAAATTAAACCAGCACATAAGCAATTGGCAAATCAGAGACGCTCCTGGCAAAATGGACACATAGTAATCATTTTATAAACTAAAACCATAATGAATTATGCTATTTGAAACATATTTTGATGATATTTGTGCAACAATATATGAAAATTTATTTTTATTCAGTACGGAGAAAAGTTGTATAAAATATAATCGTGCTTTAAATTTAAAAGTGGAATAACACAGAAACAGATATACAATGCCAAAATTATCACTCTGTAGATATTTACAGACAATTTTTAAGAATACTCAATAGTATGAAAAATGGAAACAAAATGAATGAAATCTAATTCGAAATCATAGTCTACGCCATATTATTTTTAAAACATATATAAAAACTCCACTGCACTCTAAATCACCCTTCTATTTGGAAAATTGTTCCAGATTACCTTAACAATTATCAAAACAAATTAAACTAGCACACTAGCAATTGGTAAGTCAGAGACGCTTTGGCTAAATGGATACATAGTATTCATTTTATAAACTAAAACCATAACGCATTATGTTATTTGAAATTTATTCTGATGATATTTGTGCAACAATATACGAAAATTAATTTTTATTCAGAACGGAAAAAAGTTGTATAAAATATGATTGTGATGACTGGGGTACGAAGGGTATTTTGTTTATAAGCCTTCTTATGATTACCATAGCCCGTTCGTGTAAACATAGTGCTAAAAGTTCTCCTTATTGAATTTGCAAAATATACATCCATCTAATGCAAGGTATCACTGAAATGTGCACATAAAAATTCAAGCTAAATAGTCAGCTTCAAACTTTCTAGCACATATTCATTCAAATTTCAATTAAGAAGTGTACAATGCCAAAAAGTGTTTCTTGTGTACGAAGTCAATAATGAATCAGAATTATTTTCTCAGAGTTACATATACATATACTGTATAAATATTAACACTAAAATAGCTTTAATAATGTTTGATAATATTTTTTCCTTCTAAATTTTAACGCAGGCCTCTAAAATGGTAGGAGCCCACAGGTGAAAGCCTACTCAGCCTAAGGGGTAATCCGGCCCTGTTTAGGTATAGTCCCTCTTTCCCCATGAAGCCCCCTCCTTCCTCCTCTATAATTTTTATGGTTTTGTAGCAGTTACGCTAGTTTGATATTCCATAAATAATAATTTACAAACATAGGTGCTTCATAGAGTGCTTTTACAGAAGAGGGAGGCTATTTGCAAGTGTGGGGTGGAGGTGGGGGTCGAATACGAGTATATGTATCACACGCCCAATTCACACATTTTTCTAAAACCATTTTTTGATTTTGATCGTTTTCTTTCATTGTGGGTTCGAGGCAACTACCCCATTCACCCTTACGTTAATCATGTTCGCTGTGACTCCCCTTTCCTTTGCCCTCTATGTATGGATGAATATGGATGAATGCACATATTTACAAAACGGCTGCATATTTTTCTGCCAAGGAACAACGACTGAGCACATAGTCAGAATATTGTGTGCATACTTTAGTGTTGTTATAAAATAAAGTAAATTAGTCAGAGACTAATGGTTTTCTAAAGAGGAATTCTCTTTCAGCAACACAATATGATATGTATGCACATGATCAAGGCCTCTCTGAATTTTGGGCCTTGTCCAAGCTCGGCTTGGGCCCTCGTTTTTTTTCTTCCTTCTTTCTTGGCGAGATGGTTAATCTAGGCCCATGACCACTGTGACCCCCCTCTGGAACCGCCACTGGCACCATATGCAGCCAAGAGTAGCAAAATAATGAACCGAAATTCGCCTAAAACAAAGAGTCTTCTTAAAGATTTCATGGTTTTCAAATGTTCGTTTCTAAATTTTCGTATTTATGTGTAAACTAACAAAAATTTTTGAAAATCGTAGGGGGGCTGGGAGACAGCTAAGTAGTGCTCAGCCCGCGTAGCCCTCCCCCCCCCCACCTCTGATTACGCCCTTGATGGGGGATAGAGTTTTATATGTAAAAAGAGAAGATAAGAGCAAGCAATTATAAAATATAATCCAGAAGTTGTGCTGCTCGAAGATTTTTATGAAATCATTTTTTATTTAGCTCTTAACTGTAGCTAAATCAGAAACGTTAAGCGTTCGATATTAGTAAAGTTTTGATAAAGCGTATAAAGAAATGAATACTGTCTATATCCGAAACTGTATTAAACATCAATTTTTCATCTATCTCACAAGGTTCTTCATGATTTAAAATCTTCAAACTTAAATTTGACTATCAATTTTCTGCCTTGAATTGTTTTTAAGTCACATTTAAACGGTTTATTTTCAGCATCGAAACTTAATACTGCTGGGAAATGGGAATGTCACAATCGTTTGCAGTTTTGCACAATGGGAAAATCTCCCTTATGGTCAGACGTCTACAGAAGAGTCTGTATCTCACAATAGAACAAAAGTGAAAGCTTTTGCTGTACTGATTTAAAAAAGAAAGATTACATTACATGAGAACGACCCTCCTAAAAAAAAGCGCAGTCTTCTCCCTACTAGAAAGCAATTCCATCATCAATTGTGTCACGGTGTAAAATCTGAAGGGTTCTTGTAGGGGAAAACACTCGTTTCTTTTTGCCTAGCTATCTGATGGTCATTTGTTTGTGCTTGCGCTCTTGATAAAGAAGGTTGACATCCGTGCCTTACGGCATTACAGGCGCCCAACGTAATTCCTGAATCCCTGTGAGAAAAAGGGGAGTGGGAGACAGAAGCTAGACATTCTCTATTTTTAGGATTCTTAAGTTTAACCGTTTTGGAGGAAGAAATATGATTTGACACAAAAAAGTTGAAATTTTTGAAGGGGCTCAGCCCCCTGAATAAAAATATTGGGGGGGCTGAAGCCCCTTCAAGCCCCATGAAGTCGGCGCCTGTGGATTCATTAAGAGTTGCTATTTACATAGGAATTACCTTCTGTTTTCATGAAGTGAATCTGATTAGTTTTGAGAACACTTTTGTTTTATTCTGTGTATTCAGATTTAAGACTGATTTTCGCTCTCATAAGAAAAAAGAGAGGTATTTACTGAAATTACATATTTCAATTAGAAAGTTTTGTTCTCAGAAAATATTATGAAGGTTGTGTTTTGTTTAAAAGAATATATTTTCTCATACGCAGTTTGATTTTGTTTTGAATTTTGTGTTGAATAATTTTGAAAAAAAAATTCTTTATGGTTTGATCGCATTATATTGTTTGATTTCATTTGAAAAGAAAAACAGTTTTGGTTTGTTTAGCAGCTTTCGAAGAAAATAATTGAAATCCTCAGGGAATATTATAAGAGTGTTTAATTCTGTTATCATTTTTTTTAGAAACGGAAGTAAACTTCGTAAAGTAATTTGTAGATGGGTGTAGTTTGCTTTTGATTTAAGTAGTATCATTAGTAAAATATTAATTAAGTAATTATATTGTACATTGTTCATTTATTATTATTTATGTGTTTAATTGGTTTACTAATGTTTATGATTTTGTCGGTATAAGTTATACGATTTTGGCAAATTTAAAGATGATAAACATTTTCATGGTTGCCATTTAAAGTTTTTTAAGACATTAAGTGGTTTTTTAGAAAAAGTTTAAAATTGAGTATTTTGTGCATTGTTTATTGCTAAAATTTTTTGTGGGTCATCTGAAGATCCAGATAATTGATTTGGTTAGAATTAGCATTAACTTTTCCCTAATTCTATTCGTATCGTTGTTGAGGAATTTCTTGAAAAAATCAAACTATTAAAATGGCCTATCTCGCGAAGGCGCGTAAAGAGGAATTAAGAACAATTGCTCAAGAGTTAGGGGAGGAGGTTACTGATGATCTTAAAATGATCGATTTAAAGAATTTGATATTAACCCGTAATTGGAGACGGGAGTCAAAATGACTCCACGTTGCTCATTGGCTCTGATTATCACGTGGTTTTTTGTTCTTGAATGCAACCATCTCCCCAGTACCTTCAAGTACACTGGTGTGCAAAAATTAAGGACGAGACGGTTTTTTCAATATAACTTTGTACAAAAGCTTTCCAAATCAACACATTTAATACCGTAAGATCCCCAATACGTAAGGACATGAGTAATGTAAGCAACACTTACTAAAAGAGAAATCAGAGGGATAAAAAGAAGCTTTATTGAAAAAGTAGCATGGAGCGCAATGCGACTGAAGGCCGAAACATCCCTGTGATGGGTGTCCAGCAAGAAACATCCGGTCTTTAATAGGGGATATGATCTCCCCTGACTGCTAGGCAGGTTTCACAGCGTCTGCCCATGCTGAGAATGAGGGTGTCAATGAGTTGTTGAGGCATTGCTGCCCATTCGTCTTGCAGCGCCAATCGAAGCTCCGGAATCGTTACTGGTGGTAAGGTACGAGCTGCTAAGCGTCTGCCTAGAACATCCCATACATGCTCGATGGGATTGAGATCCGGAGATCGTGCCGGCCAATCCATACGTTCAATATCCTCATTCTCTAAGAGCTGTTCGGCAGCTACTGTGCGATGACATGGTGCATTGTCGTCCATGAAAAGGAACTGCGGACCCATAGCGCCTCTAAAAAGACGCACATATGGAGGAAGAATCTCGTTACAATAACGGGTCCCGTTGACTGAACCTGCGTCGAAGATGTGAAGGTCTGTACGACTACCAAGCATGATGCCTCCCCAAACGAGAACACCGCCACCTCCATACCTGTCCCTTTCAATGATGTTCGAGGGATGATTGCGGCTTCCCTGCTCTCTCCAGATGAGTATGCGATGAGAATCGCTACTCAGACTCAATCTGCTCTCATCTGTAAAGAGTACTCGTCCCCATTCATTGTCTCTCCAATTCCGGTGTTCCCGGCACCACAGAGAACGCCTTCTCCGATGGGCAGGCGTTAGAGGTACACACCGTACAGGGCGTCGTGCAAACAGACCACCACCGTGCAGTCTTCTGGCCACGGTTAAACGCGATATCGGTCGTCCAGTCGCCTGTGTCGTGTGTCTAGCGATTTCTCCCGCTGTCTGCCGCCTGATTCTTCTGGCCTGTAAGGCAATATACCGGTCATCTGCGGGTGTGGTTCCTCGTGGACGACCACTACTAAACCCCCGGATAGCTGTTCCTGTAGTTTGAAATTGTCTCCAAAGTCGTGAAACGATGCTGTGAGCAATTCCGAACTCTGCAGCCACACTTGTCACACTGCGGCCTTCCTCCAACTTCCCAATGATTCGACCTCGGGTAAAAGCATCCAGATGTCGTCTAACAGATTGATTATTCGCCATTTCTCGCTGAGGCAGCAACTCGGTGTGATTTTAACTGCTATACGGCGTGCAATGTCTTTGCCAGAAATACTGATCTTACACCGACAACATGCTTTATACTCCCCAGACACTCCCCCATTACGTCTACATGCATATCTGCGCATGTGCTACCGTACATCACCTTACTTAATCTCCTGATTGGTTTTTCTGTCCGCTCTGCCTCTTCGTTCAGCTGATATGCTAATTTTTCGACTTCGTCCTTAATTTTTGCACACCAGTGTAGTTCTTTTATCAGTATGTTGGCAGAAGTCCAAGTTTGAACAAGTGCGTAAAACCGAGTTACTTTTTTTCAAAGTTTTCGTTGCTATTTATGGAGTCACATTGACTCTACGTCTCTGAAACTGTGATTGAAAATAATATATAACACACCAGTTAATTTCTGCGAATTTCTCATTCTAATACACTTCCTTTGTCTAGAATAACATATTGTTTAAAAGAAAATGGATAATGCTCAACCAGGACCTTCTAGGAAAAAAATTCGGTCATGTGATCCAGATTTTGATAAAACTATAATGCAATGGTTTGAAGAATGCGAAGTGTCGGAAGAT